>JAVKPL010004365.1:0-21832 GCA_032173675.1 Gastrolobium villosum
TTATTATTTTGAATTATACATGCCATGTCATTCTTTTGGAGAGTATAGGAGATGTCTATGCCATATTGATAGTTTGTATATGTTGTTAGTAATGTACGCACAAGTCTATGTTACTCAGGTAATTACATTTCTTTTGTGTAGTTGATGTAATCAAGTAAGTAAATGAACATTATTTTGAAAATTGATGGTTATGAACTATGTTGCATGGACACCGACACGAGACACGGGATACAACACGATACGATAATCCGACACGTTAATTTTAAAAAATGCTATATTTCGACACGTTAGGACACATTTTGATATTACATAATATTTTTAATTTAACCCCCAAGGGTAGCTCAGTTGGCAACTGAGCTCCCAAGGGTTTGCTTGAGTCAGGGGTTCAAACCCTGCCTCAAGCAAATTCTTGGAAAATCTTTGGGGTCAGAGGAGGAAAGTGTCTCCTTCTCGGTTGGGGGATTAGTCTCATCTTTCCTCCGGTAGCGAAGCTCAATGCACCCGCTGTTCCAATGAGGAGCTAGCCTACAGGCCGTACCCCGAGGGCAAGGTGACTGGAGGAGGTTGAATGAGGATACCTCCGGGTTATACAAAAAAAAAATATTTTTAATTTATGTAGTGTATATTATATTTAATATTCAATAATTTAATAAAAAAATAAAGCTAAACTTATAATATCTATCAATTTTGTAAATAAACATAAGATATCTCATATATTTATATTAAACTCAATAGAATGGTAATCGTAATCTAATGAATCTAATAACTGGAACTAAAATTGCAACGCAATGCAACCTTCAGACTCTTTTTTGAGTCTCTGCAACACATGTTAGAGTGTCGGAGAGTGTCGAGATGAGTGTGTAATTGAGGTGAGTGCTGTATAGTTGTACGTAGACTCTTATTGACTGCTGCACATGTGATTCCTTAGTTTGGGCCTGATCAACCCATTTCTTTGTGTTCAATGTGTGGTCAGTATAAGATGCCTTCGTGACAACCCTGGAGCACCAATGCCAGTCTTTAGGCTCAGGTGGTGGGTGCAGTGTTGACTGCCCACGGATGGATATGTAGTGAGTAAATTTGAGGTAATTGAGGACTTAGTGAGTTAATGGTGTTATGAATTGTTGTATAATGTGGTAGTATGTTTGTATAATGATGATTTATGCAATAAAAATTTATGGTGCTATTGGATTGTTGTAACTTAGTGAAATTGGTGGTAATTGATGAAAATGTGAAATGTAAACATGTATTGTACCGAATAGAAATAAAGGAAGGTGTGCTGGTATATGCAAATGATTGAATTGAGTTGATATTGGTATGGTGAGGTTGGTAGTCTTTCCTAAATGTATGGGAGCTAGAACAATTGAGTATAGGTGAGGACTAGTGGTATGTCTTTGACATGGTGGGGAATTGGAACCCCGATTAATTCATAGAAATTGAATGTGAAGTGCTTATGTGTAATGTTGGATACCTTATGGTACAACAATAAGGTTATAAGACCCTTGATGAGGGCATGTATATGGATGACTTAATATGCTTGGATGTAGAAATAAATTGAAATTTCCAAAATTTGGATTGAGGACTGTGAGTAACTTAAAAGAACTATGGAAATGATGTGTGGGATAAATCAAGGTTGAAATTGGGACTTTAGTCCTTGATGATGTAATGATGGGTTAGGCGTAGGTGAGAATGTCATACGTATAAAAAGTAAAATATGAAAAGTTGAGGAAATTGCCATGTAAGGCATTGAATGAATTTGATTGAAAGTATGAAGGTTCATAATATATTGATGATTGGACTTAACAAATGTGGGGTGATAAAAATATAACTGAGTGTGGTGTAGTAATGGTACCAAGATGCTTCCATAATGTTGGGTAGCATTGAAATGTTAAGGTTGCGGCCTAATTATATGTGGATAGTAATCCTGTGATGGCTAAGTGTTAGCATGTATCTTTGTATATATATATATATGTATTGTGAAGGCCGGGGTGCCTAAATGTATGTTATGTTGTTTTGAGTTAGTAAACTCTATGGAAAAAGAAAAAATTATTTTCGGTAAAAAGTAATGATGTAAGTGAACTTCCCTATGAAGGAAAATGTTGGAAGAGATTGTCTCTTTGGAGTGTCATTGGATGCTCAATGTGGTATGGGATTCATGATGGAGTCCCGGTGTGCAAGTTAAACCATGGCACACATGTTGGTAATAATGTGACAATAAGAAATTGTCCTGGGTTTCCCTTGTGGATTTAATCCTAAGAGGTGTTGCTCTTGGAAGTCCCAGGCGAGCGCTGCTCGAAATTGAAATTTATCTGGTGGTCCTGATGCATTGAATGCATGGACGGTTAAATGAGGACACCCTTGGTGTCATAGTGAAATATTGAGAGAAAAGTGATGTTATGGTAATGAAGTGGATCTTCTAAAGTGTTGAGCATGGCTGCTATGAGTCATGATGGGCAATGGATTAAGACGGTACCGAACATGGGTACTGTTATGAAATGAAAAATTTGGTGTCAAAATACGAGAAAGATGATGGAATCATGTGAGGATGATTGTGTTATGGACTAAGACAAATGATTAGTCAAGTTAAATGAGTATATTGTTGAGAAAAGAACCATATTAGAAAGTCATAGTGAATGGTGCAAGAGTAAGATAAAACTAGTATACCATTATGTATCTATATAGTACTCTGTTTGCCGTTATGTACGGATTTGATGTGAATGTGTTTATTTGTATGGCCATCTCCGTATGGATTATGTTCCCAGAGATTATTATTATTATTTGGTATAAGTCAAGTAGTGTGAGGTAGAACCTTGTGTTAGTGGGACTGTTAGTACAGCCGATGGCATGTTACCTCTTCTTGCGTGAATTATAAGGACAGATTCTCTGATTGGTGGGGCATTGCACCTGGGGCCCTTAGGACAGCAAGAGCTCGAGGGGTTAAACCTAAGGATGTTCTTACCCATTGCATTAGAGGATTGTATCTTGTGAGGAACGCAAGAGGTGAAATTTTGGAAAATATAAGTGAACAGTAATATGCCAAATATGATGAAAAATGTGCAGTGCCATGAGATGGCAGTTTGGATTATGAAATTGAGCACTCGGAGATGTGCATGAGTGTATACCAAATGTGGTAGTGCGGAATTACGGTTTTACGGAGATTATGAAATGAATTATTGGATTATTGTCCTATGTGAAGGGAATGGAAAATTGATTAGTGATGATGGAGTGAGTCAAAGTTTTATGGAAAGGTTTGTGATGGCGAGATGTTAAGCTAAGGTGGTGGCCAGAGTGGCCAATAATGTTAATAAGTGATTAAGGATGATATAGTAAAGTAAGGAGGTGTGGTACGGATTGCTAAACAGAATGGTATTTGGTGAAATAAAAGGTTGATATCTTTACCCTGGTTGTAGAGTTACTGATGGAATAGTAGGGATACAAATGATAGTGAGAGATGTGTTGAAATCCACAATGTGGATGTTGTTATTGACTAGGTATCAAGAGATATGATTGAGTGTGCTAATAGTACTTGAATAGTCTAAGAGATTGTGTAACGACCAATATGAAATTATGAAAGTAATGATAGTGGTGGATTTGGTCTTTGTGGCATAAAAATTAGGCTTTGAAAATCCCTATGTGATGGGACAGATATGAGAAAGAGATGATATGTAACCTCGGAATGAGGCATACTAGTGGAATGAAATGATAATGAAGGTGAGGTGTATAGAATGAAACACATGTGGAATTGATACATGAGTACGGAATTGTAATTAAAGAAAATTATTAGTGGAAACCCTAGGCATGTTGCCTTCAATGGGAGAAATCAGTGATGAACTAGGTATCAAGTTTTGAGATGATCAGTTGAAATTGTAGGTATGATCTAGTGTATGAAAGGTAATGAGTGAATCCTTGGATGAAGGCTTTGAATTAGCCGATGTAGTGTATAAAATTCATGAGTGAATTCGTGATTGAAAGCGTTGAAATGACTGATGAGAGGTATAAATTGTAATGTGTGGTCCATTGGGGACCAGATAAAGGTCTTGAGAGAGAGATTCGCCATTGTGTTTTGGTGAAGTTGGTGGACTTGTAAGGATAGGTTGACTGTTGAGCACAAAGATGGTGCTTGTAAAAGAGTAAAGTGTTGAGGTGAAATGGTACGTTGTAGGTTAAGAACATGAGAAAAGAAAAGTATGTATATACGAGTTGTGGCTAGGTGCCAAAATTGGGGATTTTGTCCCTCAGAAAATAAAGGTATAGTGAGCGTGAACTGGATGATTACTCGGTGAGTTGCACTGAGAGGCTGTGAGATTCCATAATAGTGTTTAATGTGGAATAAGAAATGTGAAAAAGATTGATAACAAGAGTTAATACTCCGTGGAGATAGAATTCAAAGAAGGAAAATTGTGGCTGTATTGTGCCAATAAGTAAGAGTTGCCGGTGTGGCACAGATTGAATAGGATGTAGCATAACCCTAAGGGTATATAGGTTGATATGTTAATTTGGTAGGAAAACCTGCCAAGTGAAAATATGAGCTATATGTGCTTGGTAGCCTGACTTGTGAAAAGAAAGTGAAAAGAAATTGAAAGAAAGTGGCTTGGTAAAGCATTGATAGAGCACAACTGTGTGGTGCGCTCCGGTTGTTCACATGTGGTGTCACCGGTTGAGATTGAGATTGGGAAGGACTTGAGGTCTCCCATTGGGCCTTTGAAAGGCAAGGGCATTGTGAAATGTGGCTGGAAAGCCAAAAGATAAAAATTTAAATAATTATGTTGGTGTCCGCGCACTGGATGGAGCTTCTTGGGTACGGGGGACTGAGATTCTCTGGCTGTATCCCGAGTTAGCTTATGTGCATAGTTGATTTTGCGGACAAAATTCCTAAAAGGTGGGGTGAATATAACACCTCGGAAAATTAAATGTGAATTTATGTGATAAAATATGGGTTTAAAAGGGAAGGATTAGTGAAAATCCGTAATTTAGGGCCAAAATGGGCAAAAAGGGCAAAATGGTAATTTGCCAAGAACGTAAACCGAGGCATGAAAAATGGAGTTAGAGAATTAATATGACAAAAATAATGCTGGAAATGGAATCAGGACGGAAAATTGAGTGAGTAGGCAAAATTGGGGAAAAATTGATGAATAGTGATTTTTAAGTGTTAAATACTGCGGTACGAGTGTACCGATAAGTGTGAAATTTTTATGAGAATTTTGAGGAAAGAAAAATATGACATGGACTGGAAAAATATGTAGATTAAGAATATATGATCAGAATTTTTATCGGAGTGAAAGTTAGATCGCGTGTGGGACCCGTGTGACCGAAGTCACTTGGCCCCCACCTCTTTTTCTTCCTTCTTCCCTTCCTTTTTCCTCTCCTTGTGCGCGCCCTCCCCTGCATAAATGCACAAAACACCCATTTCTTCCCATTTTCACCATTTCTTCATTTCTTCACCGAATCGCTTGATTTTGGTGTTGAAATCTATCGTAAACAACCTTCCAAAGCCATTGGTAACACTTAGAAGCCTTGAATCCACCTCCTTGCTGCGTTTTTGAGCAAAATCAGATTCGACCCACTTGAGTTTTTGGAGATTTCTTGGAGTTTTGATCTTCAAATGGTTTAGTGAAGCCTTGGTGGTGATCATACAACACATTGTAAGTATATTTGTGGTCTTTTGATGGTTGATTTCATAGATCTATGAATTTGTGTTCAAACCTTTGATTTTAGATGTGTGATGATAGAGAGCTCAAATGGAAAAATGCTATTAGATGAAAATGCCTTAGAATGATGCATGAAAGCTAGAAATGCTATGATAATTTTTGGTGAAAAAGTTAGGTTTTTAACTTAGGAAAATTTGTGAAGATTTCATGAAAATTGGTATGTGGTGTAATTGGATAATTGAATGATGGGCTATTGGAATAGATTGATAATATGATTATATGATTAGTGTGTGTGTTAAAATGGAATTGAAAACCTTGTAGAATGAACCTTTGAGGAATTCGAACCATAGAGGGGTTTGGAGGAAAAATGATGTAAAAATGATGTAGTGGAAGTTGAATGATTGAAAATGATGCTTAAGTGGATGATAGTATAGTGTGGTAAAGTGGAATGAGAGGAAAGAATGTGTGATTCATGGTGTAATTGGTAAATTAACCTATAAAAGAGATTGAAGTAAAATTGTATGGAAAATAGCCTTTGGCCTAGGTGATTTAAATGATGATTAATTGTGTAAATGAATGGTTGACAATGGAATTGTATTGATAATCATGTTGTGGATTATCTAGGTTGCCTCTTTTGGACGCTTTGGAAGCGGGTAAGCTTGGAGCTTACGTTTGGAGCATGAGCTCGGTATTGAGGTAACCTTTGGAACTGGGGTTTAGCCCTTGTGTGCTCCACCACACCTAGTGGAGGGTTGTGGTTGGATTATGTGGTTATGACATTGTGTGATTGTGTGCTTGTATGCATATTGCTTGATTTTGTGAAAATTGTTTGGTCACTGGCCAGTTGACGTGTGTGGAGTTTGGACATCCGCTGGGTTCGTCCTTGTGAGAATGCCAGTCGGGTTTGTGTTGAATGACTCAATGTTGAAATGGGGACTTAGGTCCATGATGAGTTAATGTTGGCCGGATATAAGTGAGGATATCATATGAATAGAAAGTAAAAGATAAGAAGTTGAGGAAATTGCCATATAAGGCATTGAATGAATTTGATTGAAAGTATGAAGGTTCATAATATAGTGATGGTTGGACTTGACAAATGTGAGGTGAGAAAATATAACGGAGTGTGGTGTATTAATGGTATTACTATGCTTCCTTAATGATGTGGAGCATTGCAAATTGGATGATGCGGTTTAAATATATGTGGATAGTAACCCTGTGATGGCTAAGTGTAATTTGAAAATATATATATATGTGTAAATGTGTATGTTTTGTGAAGGCCGGGGTGCCTAAATTTATATGTGTGTTGTAATGAACTAGAAGAAATTATTTTTGTAAAAGAATAATGATGTAAGTGAAATTCCCTATGATGGGAAATGTGAAGAGATTTGTCTCTTGGGAGTGTCATTGGATGCTCAAGGTGGTTGGGGATTCATGATGGAGTCCCGGTGTGCAAGTTATACCATGGCACACATGTTGTTAATAATGTGACAATTAATATTGTCCTGGGTTTCCCTTTGTGGATTTAATCCTAAGAGGTGTTGCTCTTGGAAGTCCCAGGCGAGCACTGCTCGAAATTGAAAAGTATCTGGTGGTCCCAATGCGCAGAATGCATGGACTGTTAAATGATGGCACCCTAGGTGTCATAGTGAAATATTGAGAATAAAGTGATGCTATGTTAAGGAAGTGAATTTTCCACAGTGTTGAGCATAGTTGCTATGAGTCATGATGGACAATGGATTAAGACTGTACCGAACATGGGTACTGTTATGAATTGAAAATTTGGTGTCAAAATATGAGAAAGATGATGGAATCATGTGAGGATGATTATGTTATAGACAAAGACTAATGACTAGTCAAGTTAAATGAGTATATTGTTGAGAAAAAGAACCATATTGGAAAGTTATAGTGCATGGTGCACGAGTGAGATAGAACTAGTATACCATTAGGTATCTATATAAGAATCTGTTTACCGTTATATACGGATTTGATGTGAATGTATTTATTTGTATGGCTATCTCCGTATGGATTATGTTCCTGGAGATTATTATTATGTTGTATAAGTAATGTAATGTGAGGTAGAACCTTGAGTTAGTTGGACTGTTAGTAAAGCCTATGGCATGTTACCTCTTCTTGCGTGAATTACAAGGACAGATTTTCTGATTGGTGGGTCATTGCACCTGGGGCCCTTAGGACAGCAAGAGCTCGAGGGGTTAAACCTAAGGATGTTCTTACCCATTGCATTAGAGGATTGTATCTTGTGAGGAACGCAAGAGGTGAATTTGGATAACTGTAAGTGAACAGTAATATGCCTAATATGATGAAATGTGTGAGGTGCCATGAGATGGTAGTTTGAATTATGAATGTGAGCCCTCGGGGATGTGCATGAGGGTGTATCAAGGTGAGTAGTATGGAATTACGGTTTTTCAGAAATCGTGAAATGAATTATTGGATTGTCACCCTATGTGAAGGGAATGGAAAGTTGATTGGTACTGAAGGATTGAGTCAAAGTTTTATGGAAAGGTTTGTGATGGCGAGATGTTAAGCTAAGGTGGTGGCCAAAGTGGCCAATGATTGTAATAAGTGATTAATCGTGATGTAGCCAAGTGAGAAGGTATGATATTAGTTGTTAAAAAAAATGGTATTTGGTGAAATGAAAGGTTGATATTCTTACCCTGGTGGTAGAGTTATTGATAAAGCAATATAGATGCAAAATTATTATGAGTGATGTGTTGAAGATACACAACGTTAATGTTGTTCTTGGTTAGGTTCCAAGATATGTGATGGAGAGTGCTAGTGGTACCTTGAATAGTCCGAGAGATTTGTGTAATCGCCAATGTGAAATGATGAAAGTAATGATAGTAATGGATTTAGCCTTTGTGGCATGATAACTAGGATTTGAAAGTCCCTATATGATGGGACAGGTATGAGAAAGAGATGATGTGTGACCTTGGAGTGATACATACTGGTTGAATGAAATGATAATGAAGGTGAGATGTATTGAATGAAATGATAATGATGAAGGTGAGGTGTATAGAATGAAATACATGTGAAATTGATAATATGAGTATGGAATGGTGATTAAAGAAAATTGTTAGTTGAAATCTAAGGCATGTTGCCTTTAACGTGAGAAACTAGTGATGAACTATGTGTTAAGTTTTGAGAGGATTAGTTGAAATTGTAAGTATAATCTGGTGTATGAAAGTTAATGAGTAAATTCATGGTTGAAGCGTTGAAATGACGGTTGTGAGGTATGAATTGTAATGTGTGGTCCATTGGGGACCAGATAAAGGTCTTGAGAAAGAGATTCACCATTGTGTTTTGGTGAAGTTGATGGATTTGTAAGGATAAATTGACTGTTGAGCACAAAGATGGTGCTTGTTAAAGGTAAAGAGTTGAGGTGAAATTGTATGCTATAGGTTAAGAACATGAGAAAAGCAAAATGTGGATATACGAGCTGTGGCTAGGTGCCAAAAATGGGGAATTGTTCCTCAGAAAATAAAAGTATAGTGAGCGTGAATTGGATGATTACTCGGTGAATTGCACTGAGAGGCTGTGAGATTCCATAATAGTGTTTAATGTGGAATAAGAAATGTGAAAAAGATTGATGATAAGAGTTGATACTCCATAAGAATAAAATTCAGAGAAGGAAAATTGTGGCTGTATTGTGCCAGTAAGTAATAGTTGCCTGTGTGGCACAGATTGAATAGGATGTAGCATAACCCTATGGGTATATTGGTTGATATGTTAATTTGGTAGGAAAACCTGCCAAGAGAAAATATGGGCTATATGTGATAAGTAGCCGGACTTGTAAAAAGAAATTAAAAGCAATTGGCTTGGTAAAGCAGAAAAAGAGCACAACTGTGTGGTGCGCTCCGGTTGTTCACATGTGGTGTCACCGGTTGAGATTGAGATTGGGAAGGACTTGAAGTCTCCCATTGGGCCTTTGAAAGGCAAGACTATTGTGAAATGTGGCTGAAAAGCCAAAAGATAAAAATGTAAATGAGTATTTTGGTGTCCGCGCACTGGATGAGGCTTCTTGGGTACGGGGGACTGAGATTCTCTGGCTGTATCCCGAGTTAGCATATGTGCATAGTTGATTTTGCGGACAAAATTCCTAAAAGGTGGGGTGAATATAACACCTCGGAAAAGTAAATGTGAATTTATGTGGTAAAATATGGGTTTAAAAGGGAAGGATTAGTGAAAATCCGTAATTTAGGGCCAAAATGGGCAAAAAGGGCAAAATGGTAATTTGCCAAGAACGTGAACCGAGGCATAAAAATGGAGTTAGAGATTTAATATGACAAAAATAATGCTGGAAATGGAATCAGGACGGAAAATTGAGTGAATAGGCAAATTTGGGAAAAATTGATGAATAGTGACTTTTTAAGTGAAAGATACTGCGGTACGAGTGTACCGATAAGTGTGAAATTTTTATCAATATTTTGAGGAAAGAAAAATATGTCATGGACTGGAAAAATATGTAGATTAAGAATATATGATCAGAATTTTTATCGGGATGAAAGTTAGATCGCGTGTGGGACCCGCGTGACCGAAGTCACTTGGCCCCCACCTCTTTTTCTTCTCCTTTCCTCCTCCTTTTCTTCTCCATTGCGCGCTCCTTCCCTGCAAAAAGAGAGAAAACCACCATTCTTCCCATTTCTTCCCATTTCTTCATTTCTCCACCAAATCACTTGATTTTGGTGTTGAAATTTATTGTAAACGACCTTCCAAAGCCATTGGTAACACTTAGAAGCCATGAAATCATCTCCTTGGGGCGAAAATGGACAAACTCAGATCCGACCCCTTTGGTGTTCTTGGAGTTTTTGGAGTTTTTGGATCTCTTTTGGATTGATGGAGCCTTGGTGGTGTTCCTACACTTGATGGTGAGTACATTTGTAGGACTTTTGTGGTTGGATTCATAGATCTAGAAATTTATGCTTTAAACCTTTGATTTTAGATGTGTGATGATAGAGAGCTCAAATGGAAAAATGCTATTAGATGAAAATGCCTTAGAATGATGCATGAAAGCTAGAAATGCTATGATAAATTTTGGTGAAAAAGTTGGGATTTTTAACTTAGGAAAATTTTGAAGATTTGGTGAAAATTGGCATGTGGAGTAATTGAATAATTGAATGATGGACCATTGGTATAGGTTGATAATATGATTACATGATTAGTATGAGTGTTAAAATGAATTGAAAAGCCTTGGGGCATACCTTGTGAGGAA
Organism: Gastrolobium villosum; assembly: GCA_032173675.1. NCBI lineage: Eukaryota > Viridiplantae > Streptophyta > Magnoliopsida > Fabales > Fabaceae > Gastrolobium > Gastrolobium villosum. The sequence goes on from JAVKPL010004365.1 coordinate 10,873, forward strand.
TCCGAATTATGATGAAAATTGAGGAAAAATGATATAAGAATGATGTAATGGAAGTTGAATGATTGAAAATGATGTTTAATTGGATAATGGTATAGTGTGGTATAGTGGAATGAGAAGAAAGAATGTGTGATTCATGACGTATGTGGTAATTTGAGTTATAAAAGAGATTAAAGTTAAATGAATGAGTACTTGAGATAAATGATTGAATTGTAAATGATTTGATAATCATGTTGTGGATTATCTAGGTTGCCTCTTTTGGACGCTTTGGAAGCGGGTAAGCTTGGAGCTTACGTTTGGAGCATGGGCTCGGTATTGAGGTAACCATTGGAACTGGGGTTTAGCCCTTGTGTGCTCCACCACACCTAGTGGATGGTTGTGGTTGGATTATGTGGTTATGACATTGTGTGATTGTGTGCTTGTATGCATATTGCTTGATTTTGTGAAAATTGTTTGGTCACTGGCCAGTTGACGTGTGTTGGAGTTTGGACATCCGCTGGGTTCGTCCTTGTGAGAATGCCAGTCGGGTTTTGCCGTGGAGTCGACTCTGGGAGCGGCGCCAGGATGATCCAAACGGGGACGTCCGCCGGATAGGGCTCATGAGGAGTTCCGGTTGGGTATTGCCATGGAGTCGTCTCAACCATGGGAGAGGCGCCAGGACTGTCTCGGGAGTTATATGATGGAGTCCTTGAACATGAATCCATGAGTGGATGTTCTCGGGTTGTCTCCAGTTGATGGGTGATATTGTATTACATGCATATTATATGATGTTGTATTTGCACATTGAGTGAGCCATGGGGTGGAGAAACCTCCAGGGCCCTTGGTTTACTGAGATATATTTATATATCTCACCCCGTGTTGTGGGGCATCATTTCAGGTTAGGTTGAGCCTGGAAGAGTGGAGCATGAGGTGCATGTTGGAGGCACCATGTGATGAGCATTGGATAGGGACACATCTTGCATATGATGTATGCTTTAAAATTAGATCATGAACTTATGCATGTTGAAAATGCCATGCTTTGTATGTTCATGACTACATGTTAGATTCTTCAATATGATGTATATGTATAACTTTGGAACCTATTGTATATTTGAGTGAGCATGGGACTTGTCCATTGCCACATCCATTGTAATTGAAGTCTTGGCAAGAATGTTGTAAAATGGTCCATAATTGTTGTAAAATGGCCATTGGATTAAAGACTTGTAAATGATCCTTAATTTAATGAAAATGCATGTTTGAAGGGCCTAGAGCCTTAATTATAGTGTGTTTAAGTGTTGTGTGGAGTATCAAGGGGTTAGGGATGGATTACACAACCCTTTTTGGGGCTTAAAATGCTGTAATCTGTCATTTTGCTGCATAGTAATCGATTACCCAAGCATGGTAATCGATTACCATGCAACAGGGGACGAAAAATCAGCTACTGTCTTCACTGGTAATCGATTACTGAGGCTTGGTAATCGATTACCATGTGAGGTAATCGATTACCCAAGCTTGGTAATCGATTACCAGAACAGAGGAGGTCAAAATTTGGCTACTGCCTCATTTTTGACAGGTGGTAATCGATTACCACCCACTGGTAATCGATTACCACAGTGCAATTTTTGAAAATTCAGGTTTTTCTTGTCTTAAAGAAAGGGGCATAACTTGTTGGGTAGAACTCCAAATGATACGTGGTTTGAAACCACGCGTAGCTTACGTAAAGGGCTAGAACTTGGTAAGAAAGGAGAATGAGTTGATGGGTTTAAAATGAGTTGAATAAAAAGAAAAGTTTAGTGTTGTTGTTTAGCTAGATGCTTCCGCGTATTGCATTTACAATTATAGTGTTGTTTTAATTAATTACGGAAACGGATATTGTTATAAAAAGGAACGTGATAAAAGGAAAAAGTTTGCCCGTAATTTAATTAACCCAATTACTGTGATTGTAACTGCGCTTAATATCATAAGTAATGTTAACAACACCGGTACGTAACGGGCTGTTACATCGGACACGTTACATTAGGTATTTTGAAGTGTCGGTGCATCAGAGATTATGAAATAGCCTAGGCCATGGATGGCTGGGCAATATGATTTATGTATGTATGATTATGCATGGATTATATTAAATTGTTAATCAGATCAAAATTATCATTGTAAGAATTACTCCCAATGGTCCAAAATACAGGCAAAATATCTTCCGTTCCATTTTGACCAAAGAGGCGATAAGGATTGCAAATCTGCAATACATAAGGAAATATAGTCTAGTGATAAGCAGGCATGATAATAAGTTGACCAAAGAGACGATAAGGATTGCAAATATGGTCTAGTGATTCATGAAAAGAGCTTCCGCATTTAATTATTTAAACATGTTGTACTTATTATCATATATACGTTAATACACCGGATGCATACGGTGTATTATGATACGCTGTGACGTTTTTTCGCCTTTGATCACATTCTTTATGATTTTGTGAGTCATTTTTTAGTGATTCTTCTCGATCCAACTTTTTTAATACCTTTCCTGATCGGCTGGAGTTTTATTCTTTCTTTTTTCTCAATCCAATTTTGTTCTTACGTGGGAGTTTAAATATAATAAATAATCATTAATCCCTTGAATATGAACCATAAGATAAACCCCACAAGATACTGACCAGAATTCATGCTGTATTATTGATTCGTTGTCCACTAAAACCTCAGATACTGATACATTTCTGTCGTTTGTTATTCTCTTGAAATCTCGAGGGTTGTTTTGTAATATTTTATTTGCATTTTGGGTCTCAAAAAGCAGTTACCTTGGTCATGTAATTTTATATTCTTTCCATGTCTGGTTTTGGACCTCTATCACGTGGTCAGATATTTTTACAAGTTGATTTTTTAATAAAGATCTTATGCATTATTAACGGAAAATTCTATCAATGAGATATATATTTAATCAATCTTATTAATTCATCTTGATCCACCCTTCATTTACAGTATATACACGTGCTAGAGTCCACCCAAACAAATACACAATATAATCTTCGTTTATATGCTTTATATTTTTTATTTGTCCTATTACGACTGAGATCTAGTATACAAGATTCTAATTCCTCTAAGTATATAGGTCGGACTCTTTTTTATTATTTTTAAATTCATCGCTTACTCCAATTTAATAAAATGTTATGTTTATCTCATTTTACATCAGATAAATAATTTTTCTATACACACAAAAATGGGTTGGATCTCACCGCTCTTTTTTTTCTCTCCTCTTATATATGAGTCTCATTTATACTTTTATTTTTACAACATGGGATAATTTTTTTCCTAGAACATAAGAAAAATATTTGCCATTAATAAAATCAGTATATTTGGGGAAAATAAAAAGTGTGTCTTTGAACCTGCCGCAAACATGTTCTTCCACTTTATTTAATCGGTGCAGCCAGAAAGTAAAACAAGTTTCTTTTTGTAACTTGTCCTGCCACCTAAAAGAGCAGTGTCAGTGCTTTCTTTCTTGGTTTTCATTTATCCTTTAACATAACACAACAAATTTTTCTACACTCACAACATTTTGTGGGGTCCACACATTTTAAAACAAAAAAGAAAAGAAAAAAATATGCCACACAGAACGAATCTCTATAACGTTACACAATCACTTTTCCTACAAGATAATAAACATAAAACCCTTCTTTCTTTCTTATTATTATTATTTATTTTGCTGTGTTATATGCAACCGGCATCTGCAAAGTGAAGCGATATGTGGCCCCAATGACAATGTTTTTGGGAAAATTAACGGACCAAAGCCAACTTGGTTTTCACTTTGTAGCTTGCCTTTTCCCTTTTCTTTTTCTTCTTTTTCAGTTTTCATAATCATGTCAACTCGATTCAGCCTCATTGCTCACTTATGGGGGGAAATAATCAGACCGAAGCAATCATGTTTGCACCTTTTTACCATTTCTTTTTTAGTTTTTACCATCTCTTATGTTGAATATCGAAAGAGAAGAGAGGAATATTTGAAAATAATACTGTGTACATCAACTACACAGCGGAGTCTATTATATAACTTAAAGGAAAGAAAATACAAACAGATATACTCGATGTGGGACTTCTATATTACTATTCTAAACTATCATTTACAACACTCCCCCTCAAGCTGAAGCATATAGGTCATATGCACCAAGCTTGTTACAAATAAACTCTATTCGAGGGCCCCTCAAAGATTTTGTAAACATATCTGCTAATTGCTCATTAGAGGGTACAAAGCTAGTTTTAATTTCACCAGCAAGAATCTTTTCTCGAACAAAGTGACAATCTATTTCTATATGTTTGGTTCTTTCATGAAACACTGGATTTGATGAAATGTGTAGAGCTGCTTGATTATCACAAATGAGAGTTGTCTGTCCAGTGTCTCCAAACTTAAGCTCTCTGAGAAGTTGTTTAAGCCATATGAGTTCGCAAGTAGTAGTCGCCATGGAGCGGTATTCTGCTTCAGCACTTGATCTGGAAACTACGCTTTGTTTCTTACTTTTCCAGGAAATCAAGTTGCCTCCAACAAAGACACAATACCCAGAAGTAGATCTCCTATCAGTTGGACAACCAGCCCAATCAGCATCACAGTACCCAACCAATTGATCATGACCTTTATCTTCATATTCAAGGCCTTTTCCTGGAGATGCCTTGATATACTTAAGAATACGAATGACTGCATTCCAATGTTCTTGACATGGAGAATTGAGAAATTGACTGACAACACTAACTGCAAAGGAAATATCAGGCCGAGTGACTGTGAGGTAGTTCAATTTTCCAACCAATCTTCTATACTGCTCAAGATCTGAAAAGGGCTCCCCCTGATTTGGTAGAAGCTTGATACTTGGATCCATAGGAGTTTCAACAGATTTTGAATTTAACAGAGCAGTTTCTTCAAGAATATCCAGAGCATATTTCCTCTGAGATATCACAACACCAGATTTAGATTGGGCCACCTCGATTCCTAAGAAGTATCGAAGTTTCCCAAGATCCTTAGTCTGAAAATGATGACATAAGTGTTGTTTCAATCGAGTGATCCCATGTTGATCACTGCCTGTGATGACAATATCATCCACATATACCACCAGATAAATAGAACCAGAAGCAGAATGACGAAAAAAGAGAGAATGATCAGCTGCACTCCGAGTCATGCCAAATTGTTGAACAACACTGCTAAATTTACCAAACCAAGCTCTTGGAGATTGTTTGAGGCCATAGAGAGACTTACGAAGACGACAAACAAGTCCTGACTCCCCCTGAGCAACAAATCCAGGAGGTTGCTCCATATAAATTTCTTCCTCAAGATCACCATGAAGAAAAGCATTCTTGATATCCAGTTGGTAGAGAGGCCAATGGCGAATAGCAGCCATGGCAATAAAAAGGCGAACAGTAGACATTTTCGCCACAGGAGAAAAAGTATCAATAAAATCCAAGCCAAAGACTTGAGTGAAACCCTTCGCCACCAAGCGAGCTTTAAGACGATCCACTTGACCATCAGGTCCAACCTTAACAGCATAAATCCATCGGCAACCAACCACAGATTTTCCAGAAGGAAGAGGTACCAGATCCCATGTGCCATTATGATGAAGAGCACTCATTTCATCAATCATAGCTTGTCTCCATCCCGAATGTGAAAGTGCATCACCTGTAGTCTTAGGGACAGATACAGAGGACAAAGAGGAAAGGCAAGCAAAATATGATGGAGAAAGACGATGATAACTGAGATTGACTGCATACCTGGCCGGAGGGCGAGTATCACGAGTACCCTTACGAAGAGCAATGGGAAGGTCACTATCCGAAGGTGGGACCGAAGCCGTGGGAGGAGATGCAGTTGAATGTGAGTCCACGGATACATCTGACGAATTAGGCTCGATCTCATCAGCAGAAGAGGTGATAGAAGGAGAGTCAGAAACATGGATGGGTAAAGACGGAAGGTAAAGAAGGTCACTTGGGAAGGATGGCTGTACAGAATCAGTTTCCACAGGAGTAGTAGAGGATCCAAAAAAGGGAACTGATTCAAAAAAGGAGACATCCGCCGAGATAAAGTATCGACGTAAAGTGGGAGAGTAGCAACGGTAACCCTTCTGAGACCGAGGATAACCCAGAAAAACACATTTATGAGACTTGGGAGCTAATTTATCCAAACCTAGACCAAGATGATGAACAAAACACGTAGAACCAAACACATGTGGAGTTAAAGGATATAAAGTTTGATGGGGAAATAAAATAGAGTGAGGTACCTTATGATTGAGAACAGATGATGGCATGCGATTAATGAGATAGCATGCAGTAAGTATAGCATCACCCCAGAATGTGTATGGAACATTACCATCAATTAACAAGGCACGAGTGGTTTCAACCAGATGGCGATTCTTGCGCTCGGCTACACCATTTTGTTGAGGTGTATAAGGGCAAGATGTTTGATGGAGAATGCCATGAGATGAAAAGAATTGTTGAAATTGATGAGATAAGTACTCACATGCATTATCACTACGAAAAGTACGAATAGGAATACCAAATTGAGTTTTGATTTCATTGTAAAATAACTGAAAAATAGAAAACAACTCAGACCGATTTTTCATTAAAAATAACCAAGTACACCTGGAATAATCATCAATAAAAGTAACAAAGTACTTAAACCCTAAAGTAGAAGAATGACGACTTGGTCCCCAAATATCAGAGTGGACCACAGAAAAAGGAGAAACAACTTGACGGCTAAGACGACTTGGGAACGTATTACGAGTATGTTTCCCATACTGACAAGACTCACAATTTAATTTAGAAAGAGACGATAAATGTGAAACCATCTTCTGAAGCTTTGTAAGACTAGGATGGCCCAGACGAGCATGTATAGTAAGAGGAGAGTCCACAGTGGAGCAGGCTGAATAAGATGGAAATAGTTGATAGAGGCCTTGAGACTCACATCCTCTGATAATCTCCTTCCCCGAACTCCGATCCTGAAAGATGACAGAGGTTTTAGTAAAAGAAACAACACAGTCAATGGATTTTGTCAAACGACTAATAGAAAGTAAGTTAAAAGGAGAATCTGGAACATAGAGAACATGATCCAGAGATAAATTAGGTAAAAGAAGAACCGTGCCAATACCCCGTGATTGGACCAGAGACCCATTGGCCATAGTAATAGTGGGAAAAGAACCAGTAGTACAAAGGGAAGTGAATAAGGACTTATTACCAGAAATGTGATCAGAAGCCCCAGAATCAAGAGTCCAAGGGCCTATAGAGTGCAACTGAGAGATTCCAGCAAAAGAATTACCAGTGGGAGCAATAGATGTAGTAGGACCTGATGGTTGCTTCTCAGACTTATTACCAGCCGGAGACCCAGAAACATTGGAGACAGGAGAGTCCATAATCAAGAGTAGAGGAAAAAAATAAAATCCAAAAAGACTGATCACACAACTAACCGGAAGAAGAGGGATCAGAAAAATAAGACCGGATCCAGAATCGTCTCAGCAAGACGAAAAAATCGCAACCAGCCGTGGCCGGAACGGAGTCTGCACGCGCCTCCACAATCGCCCGGAAACTGACAACGAGACAGTTCTACGATGAACAATGGGTTCACCGAAAAAAAAAAAACGTTTGTAAACATGTTGAATATTGAAAGAGAAGAGAGGAACGAAAATAATACTGTGTACATCAACTGGTCTATTATATAACTTAAAGGAAAGAAAATACAAACAGATATACTCGATGTGGGACTTCTATATTACTATTCTAAATTATCATTTACAACATCTTAGAGTATTGCTGTCTACATGATTTTAACTTTCAAGTTTGTAATAATTGTACATAGGATTTTCATTTTATCTGTATTTCACCAATAAAAGGAATACTCAGGGGAAAAAAACATAACGGTTTATCACATTCCTCCCCCTCCCCCCCCCCCAAAAAAAAAGTACTAATTGCATTACTACTTTTGATAAAGGAATATTGTATTTTGCTCAAGATTTTGAGTGAATCTCAAACCCAAACCTCAAACGAGATACACACATTTATCATTGAACTACCCCTTATGAACTCAATTTCTCACTCTGTGCTAATTGCTAACTACTTAATCGATCTTCAGGAAAAACAATAATACTATTTAGCAGCTACATTGCCAATCATCAAATCACAACAATATTCTGGAAGTTATATGTTACGGTTAAAATTTCTCTGTTATCAATTTGTAACAATTTTTCCATGTTCATGACTATCAAATCAATGTAATTGCCTTAATTGCTATGCATTTAGAGAAGTCCTTAGAGTACAACATATATCAGGATCTCATGTGACTACGGAAAGCTTATATTTATTAATTTCATGCTTGCTAAGGTAATTCTTTGCAAAAATGAATAGGTAGTCAAGCCATTAGGATTGATCTAGTAATAAGGGATTTGAGTAATGTGCCGAGATCATAGATTTGAATCTCAGTACTATCATTGTATAAAAAAAGATTAAAAATGAATAGGTACGGATAGGTGCATTGAAACCTATAAAGCAAACCGACACGAGACATTAAAAACTCCGACACGTTAATTCTAAAAAATGTTATTTCGACACGTTAGGACACGTTTTAATATTAAATAATATTTTTAATTTATGTAGTATATATTATATTTAATATTCAATAATTTAACAAAAAATGAATCTAAACTTACAATATTCATAAATTTTGCATAGAAACATAAGATTCCCAAATATTTATATTAAACTCGTAATCGCAATACAACGAATCTAATAACTGGAACTTCAACACACCACAACCTTTGAACCTTTTTTTAAATTTTTATAACGCGGTAGAAGTTTGTTGTTTCGGGAAGTGTCGGACACGACATAGGAGCATTGAAAACCTATAATGGCATTACAGAGTTTATGTTAATTATGCTTACCAATTAACTCTTTCTGACTTCTATATAAAGGGAGAGATTGTTGTTCAATCATACAATAATTCAAAGAGTAAAAAATCTTTATTAACACATATAGTTAATAATTACTATCCCACAACATAAACGGTACGGACTTTTTCTTGGTATGGTTCAGATGTATGTAGCATCGATACCGACACGAGACACGATATGACACGACACTCCGACACGTTAATTCTAAAAAATATTAGATTTCGACATGTTAGAACACATTTTAATATTAAATAATATTTTTAATTTATGTTGCGTATATTATATTAAATATTTAATAACTTAACAAAAAAATAAAGCTAAACTTATAATACCCATTAATTTTGCAAAGAAACATAAGATATCATAAACATTTATATTAAATTCAATAAAATAATAATAGTAATCCAACGAATCTAATAGTTAGAACTAAAAACGCAACACAACTCAACATTTGAACCTTTTTCTGAGTTTCTACAACCTGCATTGAAGTGTCGGGAAGTGTCGGAATGTCGGAGAGTGTCAGGAAGTGTCGGATACGACACAACACGTCGAGGTTTTTGAAGTGTCGGTGGTTCATAGTTTCAGACTCCCTAAAAGTAACTGACCTTCCAAATTCTGATATGTTTTTCAACAATGGCAGCAAGTCGTTTTACCTTCAGTTTCGAAGTATAATCCAGCTGCTCATAGAAAATGGCCATAAGACGATTTTCTTTAACTATATTAAGAGTTGGTGATCAAGGTTCCTAGTAAAGTGAAGAGACCTATTAGACCTTCCTGCATGCCTGATGCGTGGTCCTTAAAAGACTCTCAAGAGCAACAATTTTCCATTCCACAAAATCACCTCCTAAAAGTCTCATTACTTCACCTTCTGAGAGGGAAAGGTTGGCAGGTAACTGTGCTGCATCTGATCTCTCATCATTTGTAGATTGGTTATCTAAGAGTTTTTCTTTTAGTAAGCTTGTTTGAAAGTTTGAGCTCATTCGCAATATCTTGACTAAACCATTCAGATAACAGCCTTTTATTGTGTTCGACTTCAGGGTATTGAAGAGATGGTGTGGCCATTCTAAAACCATCCCCGGACATGAAATGAATTGTTACCAACCATGAATAAGATAAACAAATGTTAAACATCATGCACCATTCTAATACATGTCAGTGTAAAGAGTGATCTTTCTATTGCACGTAGCTACAATACAATAATTTCCCACCATAAAAGCAGGACGGCCTCCACTTATTCCATTTGTTATACAAAGTCACATCTAAAACTATTTTGCCTGTCAGTTTAAAGGGAAAAAAAATAAAATGTGACTAAAGTGATCCTTAAGTCATCATCTATAAAAAGGTGAAAAAAGAAAAGAAAAAAGCTTCCATAATTACAAGAAATTGAAACTCTGGACTATAACATTAACTTCAGATATTTGGATTTGTTGTAACTTTTACTTTAGCTACAATGCAATTTTGGTTATTTGTAAATGCGAAATTTTTCTACAACAAATACCTAATAATTACTACAGTTATTTTGACTAACAAATCTAAAGGAATAAAATGTACCAAAAAATAAAAAACTAGAGGAAGTCAAATATATTTGAACAATGTCAAAAAAATGCAGTATTTTAAAGAGGTGACTGGTTTCTTTCCAATGATATAATCTCCAAAAGCTAACTTCTAAGGAGATGGCATAAAACAGCCTGTTTATTTATTGATTGTAGATCCATAAGAAACAAGCTTTTGTTGAAGTACCAAGTGATGCAGTCATTCTCACTTAATTACAATGCAACAGCATCTGCCTCTTTCTATATCTCAATTTCATAAACAGCTCAGAGGTTGTGAAATCAACTTGACATGGAGTACGACAAATAGATAAATGAAGTCATGAACAAATACCAGAGATCACAATCACATTATTAACTCATTGCTAGTTAATTAGGAACTACCTGATGCCTGAGGAGATGATGTAATTCCACAAAGTATGCGAAGAACAGTCACTTGACATTGAGAAGACAAACAGTTTAAAAGCCCCAAAAGTCTAAAAACAATATTTTCTGACTGCATTGGATTTCCATCCTTATCAGCAAATGCTAATTCCC
>JAVKPL010004366.1:0-22351 GCA_032173675.1 Gastrolobium villosum
TGAGGCTGTGCACGATCCTCCCGTAGGTGTGCTGATGTGTAACTCATGAGGTAACGGGGTTGGGGTGATGCCTATTCTTAAGGCAGTATGCTTTGCCATAAAAGAGCCAGACGCTCCAGAATCAAAGATAACAGAAATTGGATGACCATTCAAAGTGACATTACCTTTGATCAGGTTGGGAAACTTCTGCGCTTCATTTGCATCCAATGTGAACACCCGTGCTTGCGGAGGCTGTTGATCAGCGTTCTGGGGGCATTTGTAAGCAAAATGGCCTTGCTGGCCGCATCTGAAACATGCATTGTTGTTCTTGCGACAGACTCCAAAGTGATTCTTTCCACACGTAGCACAAGCAGTCGCACCCTGACGTCCCGTCGACGATTGACCCACCGTAAAGTTTCTCTTAAAATTTCCAGGCCGCGCCTGCAACGGCGTACCTCTGCCTCGACCCCTACCAGGTGCCGCCCTGAAGAATCTGCCTGCTCGGTTTCCCCCTTGGAATGGTGGTGGTGGCTTGTTCAAGTTCTTGGCTTCCAGAATGATTCCTTCTGCCTGACGACTCTGGTTGATGAGTTCCGGAAGTGTGCGATTAGCCGTCGTCAAGATGAGCTTGCGGATTTCCGGATGCAGTCCGCTCTCGAACTTCTCCACCTGCCATTCTTCATCATAAATGTTCCGGTCGAAGTTGGCGTACTCGATCAGCTGCCCAAACTTTGCGATATACTCATTAACCGTCATGTTACCCTGCCTGAGCGACAGCAGTTCAGTGTGCTTCATCCTTCGCATTGCCTTAGGAAAATACTTATCCAGAAATACTTGTCTGAACACGGCCCACGTCAGCTCCACGTCCTGAGCTCTCAGCAGAGCCCTCGCACCAGTCCACCATGTTAAAGCTTCTCCCATCAGCTGGTACGACGCGTAATCAGTCTTCTGCGCTTCCGGGCATGCCATGCGTTCGAAAATATGCTCAATCATCTGCAGCCACCTCGCTGCAGCCTCGGGGTTGTCTTCACCCTCAAAGGTAGGTGGTTGGAAGTTGCAGAAGTCTTTCAACCTCCGACGGGCAATTTCTTCTGCATTTTCATGCAGTGGGGGTTGGTTCTGATTCTGTTGCCTATGGTCACGCCATTCCTGGCTCATATTTTGGATGAACGTTGCCAGTCCCCCAATGGTAGTGATAAGATCCTCTTCCGCATCGCCAGTCCTTCCCCGAGTTGAACCGCGACCACCCGCCATGATTCTGCACTCACAATACCAGGAAATGAGTTGATCAGGCTCACCGCAAGTTATTCATGGCAGCAGTCCCAAGTAGGTACTCGAGTTCAATTCGGACAAGTTAGCTATGCATCCGTGTCTTATCACAGAACAGTCTAACCCATCTAACTATCCTAACTAACATATACTTAAACTATAGCACATTTAGACAGTCAATCAGCAGATAAACACAAACAACAATCAATTCAATCAACACAAGCAAATCCATGGACCAAACTGCTCTGATACCAATTAGTGTAACGCCCTCCCTTGTATGCATCCAAGAGAGTCGTTTGCTAAGCGGAATTAGAGTCGTTAACGTCACATGAGCTAACAAAGCAGTATACAAATCCGTATAAAAATTTTCAACACTTAAATTCTTTTCACAAAGGTTTTCCAAAATAGTCATTGTTCATAAAAGTTCAAGCTAACATAATTATGATAAAGACTACAGTCATCCAAAAGTTCCAAAACATTAATCATTACAGTTATCCATCTAAACAAACAGCAACACTGATAATCCACGCATCAGCAATCAACAGCAAAATACTACTCCTTCAAATGCTCTTGCGTCCTCCTGCCATTTTGGAAAAATAGCAGCCCCGAAGGGGTGAGAATAAATCCCAGTAGTGTGGCAATAAAACCAGTAATATAACAGTATTAACTAGGCACAAAATCATAAACAGTCACTTCAACATATACTTGTTCCTTTTCATTTTATCATATTCATATATTGCGTATATAACGCCTTTCCTTTGCGCTTTTAGCACCGTCGTGCGCGCACTTCACAGTGGAATCAAAAATACCCTTGGCACCTGAGCTCCATGTGGATTCCATCTGTGGGCCTATGCGGACTGATGCCAAGTGTCCCATACCCCGGTACCTTGGGGATGCCTACATGATGCTTGCTCAAACACATGGTCCTGTACATAACTATTCTAAAACAAGGCCTATATGATCTTGATACATGCATGTCATGCTATGCTTTCACACACAAAAAAAATGCGGTATAATGTAAGATGCATGCTTATATACCTTTCATATGCGTTATGCTGCCACATAACGTCTTTACCTCATAATCATATAGCCATCACGGCACATATTTGGCAGTTTCCTTTCATTATAATGGAACATAATATTTTTACGGCATATGGAGCATCATGTCACAATTCTATACCAGTAGTCAATAGTTACATTAGGCATCATCGCCTGACACTTACCTTTGCGTGCCTTAAATATTACCAAACCGCAGCGACGTATCTTACTTCTTAAGCGCACCTAAATCAATTACAACTAATCATTTACAGTGGCTATTTACAGCAGCAAAACAGTGAGCATACAGCAGCAAAACAGTGAGCATTTACAGCAGCAAAACAGTGAGCATTTACAGCAGCAAAACAGTGAGCATACAGCAGCAAAACAGTGAGCATACAGCAGCAAAACAGTGAGCATACAGCAGCAAAACAGTGAGCATTTACAGCAGCAAAACAGTGAGCATACAGCAGCAAAACAGTGAGCATACAGCAGCAAAACAGTGAGCATTTACAGCAGCAAAACAGTGAGCATTTACAGCAGCAAAACAGTGAGCATACAGCAGCAAAACAGTGAGCATACAGCAGCAAAACAGTGAGCATTTACAGCAGCAAAACAGTGACGTTTTAAACAGAAACAGTGGCGTTTTTAAAACAGAAACAGTGGCACTTTGAACTTCCAAAACAGTGGCATAAATCTTGGTTTTTGGACATTGAAACAGTGGCATATTATGGATTAAACAGTGGCATTTTATGCATACAAACAGTGGCATAGAAGGACTAAAACAGTGGCATTTTTATGCATAAAACAGTGGCATGGAATGACTTAAACAGTGGCATTTTATGCATAAAAACAGTGGCATATGATGACTAAAACAGTGGCATATTATGCATAAAAACAGTGGCATATGATGGCTAAAACAGTGGCCTTTTATGCATAAAAACAGTGGCATTTTAAGCATGGAAACAGTGGCATTTCATGACTAAAACAGTGGCATTTTAAGCATGGAAACAGTGGCATTTCATGACTAAAACAGTGGCATTTTAAGCATGGAAACAGTGGCATTTCATGACTAAAACAGTGGCATTTTAAGCATGGAAACAGTGGCATTTCATGACAAAAACAGTGGCTTAGGGAGCACTAAAACAGTGACATATATGTGCAGAAACAGTGGCATATAATGTGCAGAAACAATGGCATGTAATGTGCAGAAACAGTGGCATATATGTGCAGAAACAGTGGCATGTAATGTGCAGAAACAGTGGCATATATGTGCAGAAACAGTGGCATGTAACGTGCAGAAACAGTGGCATTTTAATGTGATTTTGAGGAACCGAAACAGTGGCATTTTATCTACCAAAACAGTGGCACATCAAACCGAAACAGTGGCACATTTCTTCTCCAATTCAGTGGCATATCCATACAAGAATTAGTGGCCTAAGCTCAAACATAACCATAAGATTTTTATGCATACAATTCATCATGAAATGACTCCATACTTATACTTTTATCATGCTCAACCAAGGATCCAAAGTAACACATATACAAGGAGTCATTTGAGCATACATACATGGCTACACTAAGAAAGAGTTCAAGTTCAAGGCCTACCTCTTGTAGCACACCCTTCAAAGTCAAGGATCACACCACCTTCTAGCTTCACTACACACAAGTCCACACTTCCTAAGAGGTCCTATGCGCAACAAGGTGAGGAACTAGGTTGGCACTAGCTTGGTGTATGGTTGAGGTGAGGGAAGGAGGGAGTTGGCTTGGCAAAGTCTTCTTGCTCCAAGGTGGCTTGTTGGTGCGGCTAGAGGGAGTGAGGAGGAGGAGGAGGAGAGTTGGCTGCACTTGCACATGAAGCCAGCCCCCTCTCCATGCGCACATATATAGGGAAAGTGAGGGAAGATTGCCATGATTAACTATCATGAAAAATTCAGATTTCTTTGAGAGGATGGGGCTGCATATAAGGCTGAATCAAGCAAGGGTTTGCTTCTAGCTTACTCTATTTACATGCAAGGATGGAGGAGTGATATGTTCAGATTTGGTGCTGTCCTTAAGTCAGAAAATTTTCTGCATCATTGACCAAGTTGTGCGCAAAAATGGAGTGGAGGAGGTGCCTCATGAGTACATGTAAGAGCTTTGCTAAGTCAACAAGTAAAACAACCATGTGGCAGCCCAAAAATCTGCACTTAGGCAGCCTTGGTGCGCAATGATGAGGGGGAAAGAGGTGCAGTTTTGTGACAGCCCAAATTCAGATTTTGGAGCTGCACAAAATGATGAAAATGCAGCAAAAAATCCTCTTATGATGCATGTGAAAACAAGGCAGGTTTGGCTCATGATGGGCTGCAAAAGGCTTGCCAAAAATCTGCACAAAACAGTGTCATGATGGAGGGTGTATGATATGTGTTTCTTTCACAAGCACAGAGAGAAGAGAAGGAAGAGAGAAGCGAAATAGAAGAGATGAGAAGAGATTACTGAATACTACTTCATATTCATCAATGACCTTTCATTACATGTTTCCCACCTTTTTATATAGATGAGGAAGAGACTATTCTATTACATGATCGGTTATTACTCTCTAACTAACCAACCGACTGAGTATCTCAATCATCCACGTCATCTATTCCCTAACTAACTAACCAACTAACTGCTTCATTCCTATCCACGTCCTCTCGCAGCTTTAGTGGTAGTTTCTTCACACGTTTGCCTCTTCCCAAGTCATTGTCATCCTTCTGCACTTCTGATGTTGCTTCCACACGTGATCCTTGATCCATTATCCTATCAATACCCTGTCCATCACAGACAACCTTGTCCTCAAGGTTGAAACATGGATAATTGTCACGAAACTGGGCCCAATCTTCCCATGTCACAATCTCCTGTGGCATTCCCGTCCAACTGATTTGTACCTGCTCACAAGAGATGCCATTCTCCACTGAAGTACGTCTCTGTAATATTTGATCGGGTACCAAATTGGGGTGGCCACTAGTAAATGTATCAGGTAAAGGAAATGGTTTGATCTCACCATTACCTTGAAATGGCTTTAACAGAGAAACATGAAAAGTGTGATGAATTTTAGCTACCGTAGGTAAATCCAACTGGTAGGCTACTGCTCCCACTCGTTTGAGGACAGCGAAAGGACCAAAATACCTCCTGGATAATTTGTTTGACATGCGGTTGGCCACCGAAATTTGTCGATAGGGTTGAAGTTTTACCCAAACCAAGTCCCCCACCTTGTAGTGGATATCTCTTCTATGCTTGTTGGCAGTTTTCTGCATGGTTAGTTGAGCATGCTGCAGATTAGCCTTTAAAGCTTGCAGGACTTCTTGTCGATTGCACAAAATAGTATCTACTTCTCCTACTGAAGCTGAAGATGGTAGGTAATCTAGCATGGAAGGAGGGTCTCTCCCATAGACAGCTTTGAAAGGAGTCATGCCTGCAGAAGAATGGAATGAAGTATTGTAGCTGAATTCTGCCCAATGCAAATAATTGTACCAGTTTTTTGGGTAATCTGCAACAAAGCAACGTAAATATTGCTCCAATGTTCGGTTCACCACTTCTGATTGTCCATCAGATTGTGGATGATAAGCAGTTGTTCGCTTTAATACTGTCCCACTCAACTTAAACAATTCAGTCCAAAACTTGCTCAAAAAAACTGGATCACGATCCGAAATAAGAGACCTTGGAAATCCATGTAGTTTACAAATCAACCGAGAAAATAACATGGCTACCTTTGCTGCATCAAATTTCGTAGGTAAAGCACCAAAGTGTGCATATTTGGACAATCTATCCACTACTACTAAAACAACAGTATATCCATGTGAATTGGGAAGACCTATGATAAAATCCATAGTTAAATCCTCCCAAATTTTTTCTGGTATAGGAATAGGTTGAATTAAGCCAGCAGGAGTGTTAGTGGAGTATTTGGACTGTTGAAAAATCAAACAATGACTGACAAAATGCTTAACAGCTTTATTTAAACCTGGCCAAGTGAAAGAAGCAGACGTACGAGCCACTGTCTTCTGCACACCATAGTGACCACCAATTGGAGTGGCATGTGTTTCTTGCAAAATCTGTTGCACCAGTGGAGAAGCAGGGTCAAGCAGCAGCTTTCCACGTTGGAGTAACAAGCCATCTCTAATCTCCATTTCTTTGTATCCTGGATGGAGCTGTAGTGTTTGATACAGTTGTAAGAAATAACTAGAGTCTTGATTTTCCTTTCGTAATGCATTCAGAATATCAAATTGGACAGTGGCAAGTATGTGTAAGGAAATCACAGCAGGTTGTCTAGAAAGGGCATCTGCAACTCGATTTTCCTTTCCTGGTTTGTAAACGATAGAATATTGAAATCCTAACAATTTGGCCAAGTAATATTGTTGTTCTGGCGTCTGCACTACCTGATCAAGTAAGGCTCGAAGACTTTTTTGATCTGTACGAATAAGAAACTTCCTTCCAAGCAAATATTGACGCCATTTCTTAACGGCTTCGGTAATTGCATAAAGCTCCCTCACATAAGCTGATGATCGTTGCATACGCAGGGATAATTTCTTGCTAAAATATGCTATTGGGTGTTCCTCTTGAAGTAATACAGCTCCCACCCCTAAATCCGATGCATCAGTTTCGATGACAAACTGTTGATTAAAGTCAGGTAGCAACAAAACAGGTGCGGATTGCATTGCTTGCTTGAGTTGTTGAAAAGCATCTTGGGTAGCAGGCGACCAACAGAAGGAATCCTTCTTCAACAACTCTGTAAGTGGAAAAGCAATGGTTGCATAATTGCGGACAAACTTTCTATAATAACCAGTGAGCCCCAAGAATCCTCTGAGTTGTTTTATGTTTTTAGGTACTGGCCATGCATCCATCGCTTGGACCTTAGAAGTATCCATGTGAACCCCTGCAACTGATATTTTGTGACCCAAGTATTCCACTGTCGGTTGTGCAAATGAACACTTACTCTTCTTAACATAAAGCTGATTCTGGTATAGAGTAGTGAGGACCAATCTGAGATGTGTTACATGATCTTCAATGGATTGACTGTATATAAGTATGTCATCGAAAAAAACAGCTACAAACTTCCTCAAAAACGGTTGCAGCAGTAGATTCATTGTGGCTTGGAATGTAGAAGGAGCATTGGTAAGACCAAATGGCATGACCACAAACTCATAATGACCTTGATGTGTTCTAAAGGCAGTTTTGTGGATATGAGGTGGGTGCACTCGAATTTGATGGTAACCTGCTCTCAAGTCAAGCTTCGAAAAATATTGTGATCCTCCCAACTCATCCATCAGCTCATCAGCTGTTGGAATTGGAAATCTGTCTCGAATGGTCATGCTATTCAAAGCTCGATAGTCAATGCAAAATCTCCATGATCCATCTTTCTTTTTAACTAGTAAGACAGGAGAGGAGAATGCACTTGTACTATGCCTGATTAAACCCGAATCTAACATGCTGGCTACCTGGTTCTCAATCTCATTTTTTTGGAAATGAGGGTACCGATATGGCCGTACATTTACTGGCTTTGCATGTGGCTCCAAATGAATTTCATGATCCAATACCCTATGAGGAGGTAAGGTAGTTGGCTCCTTGAAAATGTCTTCAAATTCCAACAATAACTGTTGTATCTGAGGATCCATACTTTCTGTACATATGGTGGAGTAGGCATTAATCACTGTGAGCTGATAGAGACAAGCAATTTGTCCAGAACTCTGAATCTTCTTGAACTGATTGAGAGAGATTGGACTGGTATGCTGCTCACCTTGCAGCTTAATGGTTTCTCCTTCCCATTTAAACTCCATGGTTAATTGCTGGTAGTCCACCATAATAGGACCTAATAGCTGTAACCATTGTACACCCAACACCATGTCAACTCCTTGAATGGGTAGCACATGGAAATCTACCAAGAAAATGTGGTGTTGAATTTTCACTGGAACTGCTACACATAGACCCTCACATTTCAAGATTTGTCCATTGCCTACCATCACATCAAATTGCCTGTCCGTGGATACAGGCAGATTCAAGGAGGAAACCACATGTGGTTGCAAGAAATTATGTGTGCTGCCACCATCTATCAACAGCAGCATTTCTGTCTTACCAATATGGCCATGGAAGCGAAGTGTTTGAGGTACCACAAACCCGGATAAGGCATGTAGGCTTATCTGAGGTGTTGATGGTGGGGTTAAGATGGAATCACAATTCTGCATGTTCAATTCGTCACTGGCATTATCAACATCAGCTACTAATTGGTCATCATCGGGCACAATTAATATATGCACCGAAGCTTTACATTTATGACCACGAAAATACTTATCTCCACAGGAAAAACACAGGTTCTTGTCTCTCCTTTCTTGTATTTGACTCTGTGATAATCGTTGAAATGTTTCCTTGGGTTGTGAGGAACTGGAAATATTGCTGGTATTGGTCTTATATGGTATGGTATGATGTATAGGATTGTTGGTTGGGGTGGGTAATAATGGTGGTTGAGTGGAATGTAGTTTGGGGTAGGTATGTTTGTAAGACAATTTGGCTTCTTGAATCTTAGCCAAAGCTATTGCCGAAGTCATAGTGGTAGGTCGAAAGGAATTGACCTCATGCTGTATAGTTGTTTTCAAACCAGAGATGAAACAACTCAACAAAAATGATTCAGAAAGACCATTCACCTTATTGGATAAAGCTTCAAACTGCTCCTGGTACTCGATAACTGATCCCTGTTGCGTCAGTTTCGCCAATTGACCTTGATAATTCTCCCATTCAGACGGTCCAAATCGTACTTGTAACGATTGTAGAAACAAAGGCCAAGAAACAATGGTTGTATTCTTTCTCAACCACTGATACCAGGCTAAAGCTTTTCCTTCGAAATAGAAAGGCGCGATTCTCAAACGTTGAGGCTCGTTCATTTCATAAAAATCGAAGAATTGTTCTACCTTGAAGATCCAATCTTGAGCGTCACTGGCTCCATCAAAGCGAGGCACTTTGAGTCGGAGATGACGAGTTGCCTGAACATCATTCTGATTCGCATTCTTCTGTTGGCCATCCGATGCTGAAGAAGAAGAACTTCGATCGTGGTAGTTGTCAAAAATCGCATCAAGTTTGCAGGTAATTTCCTGAAACTTCTTGTTCATCTGTTCCTTCAATATATCAACTTCGGACTGTGTTTGGTCCAAGCGATCGTCCATGGAACGAGATCTGGTTTCTGGAGGCATGACTTCAACGATGAAAGCACCAATTGATATGTGTTTCTTTCACAAGCACAGAGAGAAGAGAAGGAAGAAAGAAGCGAAATAGAAGAGATGAGAAGAAATTACTGAATACTACTTCATATTCATCAATGACCTTTCATTACATGTTTCCCACCTTTTTATATAGATGAGGAAGAGACTATTCTATTACATGATCGGTTATTACTCTCTAACTAACCAACCGACTGAGTATCTCAATCATCCACGTCATCTATTCCCTAACTAACTAACCAACTAACTGCTTCATTCCTATCCACGTCCTCTCGCAGCTTTAGTGGTAGTTTCTTCACACGTTTGCCTCTTCCCAAGTCATTGTCATCCTTCTGCACTTCTGATGTTGCTTCCACACGTGATCCTTGATCCATTATCCTATCAGTGTAAGTGGTTCACCAAGTCAACAAGTTAGGCAGTTTGTGTCATAAGAAAAATCTGCATCAAGACCCCTCCCATGTGCGCCAAAATGGGGAATTATGCAGCCTAAAATCATGCTAAAATGCACATGTGTCTTCCATGCAATGAGGTTTAAATCAAGTTATGCTTAAGCAAGGTGAGGTGGCGGTTTTAACAAGGGAAAATGGCAGATTTCAAGGTCCTAAATCACCCTTACTTGTGCGCAAAATTGAGTGGTAGAAGGGTTGCCATGTGAAGGTTTCTTGGTACACAAGACACCTTAGTTGGACAAGGCTTAGGGAGGATAAGAGTGGACACAACCTTGGGCTGAATTAGCTTGATCCAAGAGCCATCCTTGGGCCATTGGCCACACACACAAAGGATCCAAACACACAAGTCCAAAAGCAACAAGTCCATACACACTCAAGCCCACACCCAAACACTAATGCCTTTTAACACACACTCATATTACTCATAAGATTAAATTCACAAGTCTACATATGTATCTTCCTATGATTTAATTTAATTAATTACCTTAGTCTTATCCAAGGATAAAGGTCAACCAATTCACAAGCCATTACACATAAACCATACATCCGAATTCTACACATGTACACATAGCATATAGTACTTAGGTATTTTACTAATTATGCGGGATGTTACAAAAAACTTCACAAAATCAATTTCTTTTGCATTTATTTTATTCATCCATTTTCGACGGAATACATTTTCCGTCAAAAATCATCGACGGAATCAATTTTCCGTCAAAAAATTTCACAAAATAATTTCTTTTGCATTTATTTTATTCATCAGTTTTCGACGAAATCCATTTTCCATCGAAAAACTTCACAAAATCAATTTCTTTTGCATTTATTTTATTCATCCATTATCGACGGAATCCATTTTGCGTCATAGAACTTCACAAAATCAATTTCTTTTGCAATTATTTTTTTCATCCGTTTTCGATGGAATCCATTTTCCATCGTAGGAATCCATTTTCCGTCGAAAAACTTCACAAAATCCATTACTTTTGCATTTATTTTATTCATCAGTTTTCGACGGAATCCATTTTCCATCGAAAAACTTCACAAAATCAATTTCTTTTGCAATTATTTTATTCATCAGTTTTCGACGGAATTCGTTTTCCGTCGAAAAACTTCACATAATGAATTTCTTTTGCGATTTATTTTATTCATCCATTTTCGACGGAATTCGTTTTCCGTCAAAAATCTACGACGAAATCCATTTTCGT
Source organism: Gastrolobium villosum (assembly GCA_032173675.1). Lineage (NCBI taxonomy): Eukaryota > Viridiplantae > Streptophyta > Magnoliopsida > Fabales > Fabaceae > Gastrolobium > Gastrolobium villosum. Next base: position 11,158 of record JAVKPL010004366.1, read on the forward strand.
CGAAAACCTTCACAAAATCAATTGCTTTTGCATTTATTATATTCATCCATTTTCGACGGAATCCGTTTTCCGTCAAAAAACTTCACAATATCAATTTCTTTTGCATTTATTTTATTTATCCATTTTCGACGGAATCCATTTTCTGTCAAAAAACTTCACAAAATCCATTTCTTTTGCATTTATTTTATTCATCCATTTTCGACGAAATTCATTTTCCGTCAAAAATCTTTGACAGAATCCATTTTCAGTCGAAAAACATCACAAAACCAATTTCTTTTGCATTTATTTTATTCGTCAGTTTTCGACGGAATCCATTTTCCGTCGAAAAACTTCACAAAATCAATTTCTTTTGCATTTATTTTATTTATCAGTTTTCGACGGAATTCTTTTTCCGTCGAAAAACTTCACAAAATTAATTTCTTTTGCAATTTATTTTATTCATCTGTTTTCGATGGAATTCGTTTTCCGTCAAAAAACTTCACAAAATCAATTTCTTTTGCATTTATTTTATTTATCCATTTTCGACGGAATTCATTTTCCGTCAAAAATCTTCGACAGAATCCATTTTCCATCGAAAAACTTCACAAAATCAATTTCTTTTGCATTTATTTTATTCGTCAGTTTTCGACGGAATCCATTTTCAGTCAAAAATCTTCGACGGAATCCATTTTCCGTCGAAAAACTTCACAAAATCAATTTCTTTTGCATTTATTTTTTTTCATCCATTTTCGACGGAATCCATTTTCCATCGAAAAACTTTACAAAATCAATTTCTTTTCCAATTTATTTTATTCATCCATTTTCGACGAAATTCATTTTCCGTCAAAAATCTTTGACAGAATCCATTTTCAGTCGAAAAACTTCGCAAAACCAATTTCTTTTGCATTTATTTTATTCGTCAGTTTTCGACGGAATCCATTTTCCGTCGAAAAATGTAACGCCCTCCCTTGTATGCATCCAAGAGAGTCGTTAGCTAAGCGGAATTAGAGTCGTTACGTCGTATGAGCTAACAAAGCAGCATACAAATCCGTATAAAAATTTTCAACACTTTAAATTCTTTTCATAAAGGTTTTCCAAAATAGTCATTGTTCACAAAAGTTCAAGCTAACATAATCATGATAAAGACTACAGTCATCCAAAATAGTTCCGAAACATTAATCATTACAGTTATCCATTTAAACAAACAGCAACACTGATAATCCACGCATCAGCAATCAACAGCAAAATAATACTCCTTCATATGCTCTTGCGTCCTCCTGCCATTTTGGAAAAATAGCAGCCCCGAAGGGGTGAGAATAATCCCAGAAGTGTGGCAATAAAACCAATAATATAACAATATTAACTAGGCACAAAATCATAAACAGTCACTTCAACATATCCTTGTTCCTTTTCCTTTTTATCATATTCATATATTGCGTATATAACGCCTTTCCTTTGCGCTTTTAGCACCGTCGTGCGCGCACTTCACAGTGGAATCAAATATACCCTTGGCACCTGAGCTCCATGTGGATTCCATCTGTGGGCCTATGCGGACTGATGCCAAGTGTCCCATACCCCGGTACCTTGGGGATGCCTATATGATGCTTGCTCAAACACATGATCCTGTACATAACTATTCTGCACAAGGCCTATATGATCTTTATACATGCATGTCATGCTATGCTTTCACACACAAGACGTAAAAATGCGGTATGATGTAAGATGCATGCTTATATACCTTTCATATGCGTTATGCTGCCACATAACGTCTTTACCTCATAGTCATATAGCCATCACGGCACATTTTTGGCAGTTTCCTTTCATTATAATGGAACATAATATTTTTACGGCATATGGAGCATCATGTTACAATTCTATACCAGTAGTCAATAGTTACATTAGGCATCATCGCCTGACACTTACCTTAGCTTTCCTTAAATATTACCAACGGCAGCGAAATATTCTCACTTCTTAAGCGCACCTAAATCAATTAAAACTAATCATTTACAGTGGCTATTTACAGCAGAACAGAGAGCATACAGCAGTGGCTTACAGCAGCAAAACAGTGAGCATACAGCAGTGTTTACAGCAGCAAAACAGTGAACATTTACAGCAGCAAAACAGTGAGCATACAGCAGCAAAACAGTGAGCATACAGCAGTGTTTACAGCAGCAAAACAGTGAACATACAGCAGCGTTTACAGCAGCAAAACAGTGAGCATTTACAGCAGCAAAACAGTGAGCATACAGCAGCAAAACAGTGAGCATACAGCAGTGTTTACAGCAGCAAAACAGTGAACATACAGCAGCAAAACAGTGACGTTTTAAACGTTTTCAAAACAGAAACAGTGGCGTTTTTAAAACAGAAACAGTGGCGTTTTTAAAACAGAAACAGTGGCACTTTGAACTTCCAAAACAGTGGCATTTTATACATACAAACAGTGGCATAGAAGGACTAAAACAGTGGCATTTTTATGGATTAAACAGTGGCATTTGATGCATAAAAACAGTGGCATTTTATGCATATAAACAGTGGCATGTGATGACTAAAACAGTGGCATTTGATGCATACAAACAGTGGCATAGAAGGACTAAAACAGTGGCTTTTTATGCATAAAAACAGTGGTATTTTAAGCATGGAAACAGTGGCATTTCATGGCTAAAACAGTGGCATTTTAAGCATGGAAACAGTGGCATTTGATGAGTAAAACAGTGGCATTTCATGCATAAAAACAGTGGCTTAAAGAGCACTAAAACAGTGACATACATGTGCAGAAACAGTGGCATATAATGTGCAGAAACAGTGGCATGTAATGTGCAGAAACAGTGGCTTTTAAGTGCAGAAGGCATTTTTAAGTGCAGAAACAGTGGCTTTTAGGTGCAGAAACAGTGACATTTTAATGTGATTTTGAGGGACCGAAACAGTAGCATTTTATCTACAAAAACAGTGGCACATCAAACCGAAACAGTGGCACATTTCTTCTTTAAAACAGTGGCCTAATTTTACAAAACAGTGGCATATCATTTTAAGCATGATCATGAGACTTTTACTCTACAACTCATGCATACAAAACATCATAAAATGGCTCCATACTTATACTTTAATCATGCTCAACCAAGGATCCAAAGCAACACATATATAAGGAGACATTCAAGCATACATACATGGCTACACAAAGAAAAGTTCAAAGTTCAAAGCCTACCTCTTGTAGCACACACTCCTTCTAGCTTCACTTCACCACAAGTCCACACTTCCTAAGAGGTCCTATGCGCAACAAGGTGAGGAACAAGGCTTGCACTAGCTAGGTGTATGGTCAAGGTGAGGGAAGGAGGGAGTTGGCTTGGTCTTTCTTCCTCCTAAGGTTCTTGCAATGTTTAGCTAGAGTGTGAGGGAGAGTGGAAATGAGGTGGCTGCACAAGTGAATGGGGGGGGGGGCAGCCCCTCTTGTGCGCAATTTAAAGGGAGAAGGGAGGAGGTTGTAATGATTTAACATCATGGTAGAAATCTGATTGCTTGAGGGAGTGGGGCTGCACACAAGGGTTGAACAAGCAAGGGTTTGCTTCTAGCTTACTCTATTTACATGCAAGGATGGAGGAGTGATATGTTCAGATCTGAGTTGGTGATACAAGTCAGAATTTTCACACCAAAGATCAAGCTATGCGCACACAAGGTTGAGTGGGAAAGGATGCATCATTAACTCTGATTTGTGGCAGTCTAAACACTCAATTTTGGGGCTGTCCTAAGTCAGAAAAACTTCTGCATCATTGACCAAGTTGTGCGCAAAAATGGAGTGGAGGAGGTGCCTCATGAGTACATGTAAGAGCTTTGCTAAGTCAACAAGGAAACCACCATGTGGCAGCCCAAAAATCTGCACTTAGGCAGCCTTGGTGCACAATGATGAGGGGGAAAGAGGTGCATCAAGAGTGCAGTTTTGTGACAGCCCAAATTCAGATTTTGGAGCTGCACCAAATGATGAAAATGCAGCAAAAAAAATCCCTTATGATGCATGTGAAAACAAGGCAGGTTTTGACTCATGATGGGCTGCAAAAGCTTGCCCAAAAATCTGCACAAAACAGTGTCATGATGGAAGTGCAAGAGGGTTCTCCAAGTCAACAAGTTAGGCAGTTTGTGTCATAAAAAAATCTGCATCAAGCCCCTCCCATGTGCGCCCAAAATGGAGAATTATGCAGCCTAAGATCATGCTAAAATGCACATGTGTCTACCATGCAATGAGGCTTAAATCAAGTTATGCTTAAGCAAGATGAGGTGGCGGTTTTGACAAGGGAAAATGGCAGGTTTCAAGATCCTAAATCACCCTTACTTGTGCGCAAAAATGAGGGGAAAACAACTAACCAAGTAGTGTTCCTTGCTGCACAAGGCAGCCTTGTTGGACTAGGCTTTAAGGAGGATAAGTGGTTACAACTTTGGGCTAAAACAAGGTAGGTTCAAAGGCCATCCTTGGGCCATTGGCCACACACCAAAAATCCAATCACACAAGTCCAAAATTAACTAGTCCTCACACACACACTAGCCCACATCCAAACACTAATGCCTTACTCATAAGATTAAATTCACATGTCTACATATGTACCCTCCTAAGATTTAATTTAATTAATTACCTTAGTCTTATCCAAGAAATAAAGATCAAACAATTCACAAGCCATTACACATAAACCATACATCCGAATTTTACACATGTACCTATGTATTTTACTAATTATGTGGGATGTTACACTCTCCCCACCAAATAGGAATTTTGTCCGCAAAATAAACTTACTTAAGAGCTAAACAGTTCTGGATAGCGTTTCTGAACGTCGTCCTCGCGTTCCCAAGTGGCTTCAGCTGCCGATCTGTTGTTCCATAATACTTTCACCAAAGGAATCTCCTTAGAACGGAGTCGCTTGACGGATCTTTCAAGAATTTGGAATGGTTGCACTTGATAAGTCAGATTTTCCTTGAGTTCCACTTCTTCCGGTTGTAACACGTGAGATGGATCAGAGAGATACCTCCGTAGCTGAGACACATGAAATACATTGTGAATTCCTGACAGATTGGGTGGTAAAGCCAACCGGTATGCAGACTCTCCAATCCGGTCCATAATCAGATACGGTCCTAAGTACCGTGGACTTAACTTCTTAACTCCCATTCTCCTTCCGAGTCCCGATGTAGGAGTGATTCTCAAGAACACATGATCTCCGACTTCGAAAGATAGAGGCTTATGACGCTTGTCGTAATAACTCTTCTGTCTGGCCTGAGCCCTCTGCATATTCTCCCGAATCTTCTTTACTTGTTCGGATGTTTCTTGAATTAGATCGGGCCCTAACATACTTCGCTCACCCACTTCCGTCCAACATAAAGGGGATCTGCACTTTCTCCCATACAAGGCTTCATACGGTGCCATCTGAATGCTGGAGTGGTAACTGTTGTTGTAAGCGAACTCAATCAACGAAAGATAACTATCCCAGCTGCCTCCTAACTCCAAAACACATGCTCGCAACATGTCCTCTAAGGCTTGAATGGTGCGTTCCGTCTGTCCATCGGTCTGCGGATGATAAGCCGTACTCAACCTCAATTGGGTCCCTAACGCTCTTTGAAAGGATTCCCAAAACTTAGATGTAAACTTGGGATCACGATCACTGACAATACTCGTAGGAACTCCGTGCAGCTTCACAATCTCCTGCAGATAAATTCTAGCAAGCCTCTCTGTATCATATGTGGTTCTAACACGCAAGAAATGGGCTGACTTCGTTAAACGATCGACAATCACCCAGATAGAATCATATCCTTCTCGCGTCCGAGGAAGTCCAACTACAAAATCCATCGAAATACTGTCCCACTTCCATTCGGGGATCTCCAAAGGTTGAAGGAGTCCCGACGGTTTCTGATGTTCGTACTTCACCTTCTGACAAGTTAAGCATCGAGACACATACTCCGCAATATCACGCTTCATACCCGGCCACCAAAACGAGGTCTTCAAATCATGGTACATCTTCGTGGATCCAGGATGAACTGCGTACTTACCCTTATGAGCCTCCTGTAAAACTTCTTGCTTCAACACTTCATTCGGCACAACCAGCCGTCCTTGGAATCTCCAAACATCAAACTCATCCTTTACAACATCTTGGTTACCAACCAAATCACGGACTAACTCTTCATCTTTCTGAGCCTCCTTAATTCTACTGATCAATTCATTCTCCACCTTTATATTTCCCAATCTTATGCTGTTCCCTCTCTCGTCTACCGATAAGTTCAAGTCTCGAAAGGCCTCAAACAACTTCAATTCTTCCATCATCAGAGTTGCAGTGTGTAGAGTCTTCCTGCTCAGGGCGTCAGCTACCACGTTCGCCTTTCCGGGGTGGTACTTAAGGTCAAAATCGTAGTCCTTCAGAAATTCCATCCACCGACGTTGCCGCATATTCAGCTCCTTCTGGTCGAACAAGTACTTCAAACTCTTATGATCGCTGAACACGTCAAACTGCGAACCATACAAGTGGTGCCTCCAGATTTTAAGTGCGAACACTATAGCTGCTAACTCCAAATCGTGCGTAGGATAATTTTCTTCGTGAGGCTTCAGTTGTCGAGATGCATAAGCTACCGCCATACGATCCTGCATCAACACGCATCCAAGTCCTTTCAGCGACGCATCGCAGTAAACTTCGAACCTTCGAGTAGGATCCGGAATCGTGAGTACGGGAGCACTCATCAATCTGCTTTTTAGCTCCAAGAAACATTCTTCACAGGCTTCAGTCCACTCAAAAGGCTTATCCTTCCGAGTGAGACGAGTAAGAGGTTGCACTATCTGAGAGAAATTCTGGATGAACCTTCGATAGTATCCAGCCAGACCTAAGAAACTTCTTACTTCCGTAACCGTCTTGGGTCGTTCCCAATTCATGACAGCTTCCACTTTGCTGGGGTCCACCGCGATACCTTCTGATGAAATGACATGGCCCAGAAACTGGACCTCTTTAAGCCAAAACTCGCACTTCGACCATTTCGCGTACAACTGCTTCTCCTTCAAGACTTGCAAGACAATCCTCAGATGTTCCGCATGCAGCTCTTCATTAGCTGAGTAAATCAGGATATCGTCGATAAACACAATAACGAACTGATCAAGAAACGGGCGGAAGATGCGGTTCATGTAGTCCATGAATACCGCTGGCGCATTCGTAAGTCCGAATGGGATCACCTGATATTCGTAGTGCCCATAACGAGTCCTAAAGGCGGTTTTCGGAATATCCTCCGGTTTGACCCGGATCTGATGGTATCCCGATCGTAAGTCTATCTTGGAAAAGACTCTGGCTCCTCTCAGCTGGTCCATCAAATCGTCGATCCTTGGTAGCGGATACTTATTCTTCACCGTGACTTTGTTCAGCTGGCGGTAATCTACACACAGACGTAAGCTTCCATCTTTCTTCTTAATCAAGATAGCTGGAGCACCCCATGGAGAAGTACTCGGTCTGATGAATTCCTTTGCCAAAAGCTCTTCTATCTGCTTCTTTAACTCGCGCAGTTCCAAAGGTGCCATACGATACGGGGCAATAGAGATTGGTCCGACTCCAGGAACAAGTTCGATCGAAAATTCTATTTCCCTATGAGGAGGCAATCGAGGTATTTCATCCGGGAATACCTCCTCGAATTCTCTAACTACCGGTACATTCTGAATTGGATTGTCAACCGAGGTCTCAGCCTCGATTGACAAAAGATACCCTGCTGCTCCCTTGCGGAGCTCTTTTCTAACTTGCAATAAGGAAATGAGAGAGAAAGATTGGAAATTACCATCCTTTGCAGGAACAATGACTTTCCCCGCACGACAATCCAAGGTTATCCCGTTGTCCGTCAACCAGTCCATACCGATAATCACATCGAAGTTGAATACCGGCAGGACCACCAAGTTAACTGTATACGTGTTCCCTTCGTACTGCAAGGTAACACCTCTGCAGATCTCTGAGGCTGTGCACGATCCTCCCGTAGGTGTGCTGATGTGTAACTCGTGAGGTAACGGGGTTGGGGTGATGCCTATTCTTAAGGCAGTATGCTTGGCCATAAAAGAGCCAGACGCTCCAGAATCAAAGATAACAGAAATTGGGTGACCATTCAAAATGACATTACCTTTGATCAGGTTGGGAAACTTATGCGCTTCATTTGCATCCAATGTGAACACCCGTGCTTGCGGAGGCTGTTGATCAGCGTTCTGGGGGCATTTGTAAGCAAAATGACCTTGATGGCCGCATCTGAAGCATGCATTGTTGTTCTTGCGACAGACTCCAAAGTGATTCTTTCCACATGTAGCACAAACGGTCGCGCCCTGACGTCCAGTCGACGATTGACCCACCGTAAAGTTTCTCTTAAAATTTCCAGGCCGCGCCTGCAACGGCGTACCTCTGCCTCGACCCCTACCAGGTGCCGCCCTGAAGAATCTGCCTGCTCGGTTTCCTCCGTGGAACTGTGGTGGTGGCTTGTTCAAGTTCTTGGCCTCCAGAATGATTCCTTCTGCCTGACGACTCTGGTTGATGAGTTCCGGAAGTGTACGATTAGCCGTCGTCAAGATGAGCTTGCGAATTTCCGGGTGTAATCCGCTCTCGAACTTCTCCACCTGCCATTCTTCATCATAGATGTTCCGGTCGAAGTTGGCGTACTCGATCAGCTGCCCAAACTTTGCAATATACTCATTAACCGTCATGTTACCCTGCCTGAGCGACAGCAGTTCAGTGTGCTTCATCCTTCGCATTGCCTTAGGAAAATACTTATCCAGAAATACTTATCTGAACACGGCCCATGTTAGTTCCACGTCCTGAGCTCTCAGCAGAGCCCTCGCGCCAGTCCACCATGTTAAAGCTTCTCCCATCAGCTGGTATGACGCGTACTCAGTCTTCTGCGCTTCCGGACATGCCATGCGTTCAAAGATATGCTCGATCATCTGCAGCCACTTTGCTGCAGCCTCAGGGTTGTCCTCACCCTCAAAGGTAGGTGGTTGGAAGTTGCGGAAGTCTTTCAACCTCCGACGGGCAATTTCTTCTGCATTTTCATGCAGTGGGGGTTGGTTCTGATTCTGTTGCCTATGGTCACGCCATTCTTGGCTCATATTCTGGATGAACGTTGCCAGTCCCCCAATGGTGGTGATAAGATCCTCTTCCGCATCGCCAGTCCTTCCCCGAGTTGAACCGCGACCACCCGCCATGATTCTGCACTCACAATATCAGGAAATGAGTTGATCAGGCTCACCGCAAGTTATTCATGGCAGCAGTCCCAAGTAGGTACTCGAGTTCAATTCGGACAAGTTAGCTATGCATCCGTGTCTTATCACAGAACAGTCTAAACCATCTAACTATCCTAGCTATCATATACTTAAACTATAGCACATCTAGACAGTCAATCAGCAGATAAACACAAACAGCAGTCAATTCAATCAAACACAAGCAATTCCATGGACCAAACTGCTCTGATACCAATTAGTGTAACGCCCTCCCTTGTATGCATCCAAGAGAGTCGTTAGCTAAGCGGAATTAGAGTCGTTACGTCGCATGAGCTAACAAAGCAGCATACAAATCCGTATAAAAATTTTCAACACTTTAAATTCTTTTCATAAAGGTTTTCCAAAATAGTCATTGTTCACAAAAGTTCAAGCTAACATAATCATGATAAAGACTACAGTCATCCAAAATAGTTCTGAAACATTAATCATTACAGTTATCCATTTAAACAAACAGCAACACTGATAATCCACGCATCAGCAATCAACAGCAAAATAATACTCCTTCATATGCTCTTGCGTCCTCCTGCCATTTTGGAAAAATAGCAGCCCCGAAGGGGTGAGAATAATCCCAGAAGTGTGGCAATAAAACCAATAATATAACAATATTAACTAGGCACAAAATCATAAACAGTCACTTCAACATATCCTTGTTCCTTTTCCTTTTTATCATATTCATATATTGCGTATATAACGCCTTTCCTTTGCGCTTTTAGCACCGTCGTGCGCGCACTTCACAGTGGAATCAAATATACCCTTGGCACCTGAGCTCCATGTGGATTCCATCTGTGGGCCTATGCGGACTGATGCCAAGTGTCCCATACCCCGGTACCTTGGGGATGCCTATATGATGCTTGCTCAAACACATGATCCTGTACATAACTATTCTGCACAAGGCCTATATGATCTTTATACATGCATGTCATGCTATGCTTTCACACACAAGACGTAAAAATGCGGTATGATGTAAGATGCATGCTTATATACCTTTCATATGCGTTATGCTGCCACATAACGTCTTTACCTCATAGTCATATAGCCATCACGGCACATTTTTGGCAGTTTCCTTTCATTATAATGGAACATAATATTTTTACGGCATATGGAGCATCATGTTACAATTCTATACCAGTAGTCAATAGTTACATTAGGCATCATCGCCTGACACTTACCTTAGCTTTCCTTAAATATTACCAACGGCAGCGAAATATTCTCACTTCTTAAGCGCACCTAAATCAATTAAAACTAATCATTTACAGTGGCTATTTACAGCAGAACAGAGAGAGCATACAGCAGTGGCTTACAGCAGCAAAACAGTGAGCATACAGCAGTGTTTACAGCAGCAAAACAGTGAACATTTACAGCAGCAAAACAGTGAGCATACAGCAGCAAAACAGTGAGCATACAGCAGTGTTTACAGCAGCAAAACAGTGAACATACAGCAGCGTTTACAGCAGCAAAACAGTGAGCATTTACAGCAGCAAAACAGTGAGCATACAGCAGCAAAACAGTGAGCATACAGCAGTGTTTACAGCAGCAAAACAGTGAACATACAGCAGCAAAACAGTGACGTTTTAAACGTTTTCAAAACAGAAACAGTGGCGTTTTTAAAACAGAAACAGTGGCGTTTTTAAAACAGAAACAGTGGCACTTTGAACTTCCAAAACAGTGGCATTTTATACATACAAACAGTGGCATAGAAGGACTAAAACAGTGGCATTTTTATGGATTAAACAGTGGCATTTGATGCATAAAAACAGTGGCATTTTATGCATATAAACAGTGGCATGTGATGACTAAAACAGTGGCATTTGATGCATACAAACAGTGGCATAGAAGGACTAAAACAGTGGCTTTTTATGCATAAAAACAGTGGTATTTTAAGCATGGAAACAGTGGCATTTCATGGATAAAACAGTGGCATTTTAAGCATGGAAACAGTGGCATTTGATGAGTAAAACAGTG